>LR812540.1:27688597-27708597 GCA_903798195.1 Danio kyathit
AACAGAAATAATGTACAGTATAGAATATAAAGTCATGGTGCAGTGGAATTAATATTTTGTATGACTCCCATGAGCTTGGAAGGATGCATCCATACATCTCTGCAATGACTCAAATAACTTATTAATAAAGTCATCTGGAATGGCAAAGAAAGCGTTCTTGCAGGACTCCCAGAGTTCATCAAGATTCTTTGGATTCATCTTTAATGCCTCCTCCTCCATCTTAACCCAGACATGCTCAATAATGTTCATGTCTGGTGAATGGGCTGGCCAATCCTGGAGCACCTTGACCTTCTTTGCTTTCAGAAACTTTAATGTGGAGGCTGAAGTATGAGAAATGGGCAGCACAAATGTCTTGATACCTCAGGCTGTCGATGTTGTTATCCTCTGCAAATCTCTCGTGCACCCCGATATTGAATGTATCACCAAACCATGATTTTTCCTTCACCAAACTTGACTGATTTCTATGGGAATCTTGGGTTCATGTGGGTTCCAATAGGTCTTCTGCAGTATTTGTGACGATTGGGATGCAGTTCAACAGATGATTCATCTGAAAAATCTTCCTTCTTCCACTTTTCCAAATGATCAACTAGAAATCAAGTCATTATTTGTTGCTCTTACAATTGGGATCGATGAGAAGACTTTTGTCAGGTAGTGTATTTCTCATTTCGTATACCGTTAATATATAGTTAAGAACACTGATTTGTATTGTCTTATTACATTTATTTAATTTTTATTTATGTAATTATGAGAAATTTGCACCAATATTTTATTTTTCATGTTTTTAAGATGAGTAATTGAAGGCTTTTGTAGTTATATTTATTTATTTACATGTTTTATAAGTATAAAACTGTGTGGTTTTTAACTTGAGATAAATAAATAAATAAATACTAAACACTAAAAATCATCACTTTCAAGTAAACATCTAACTCTTAATTATTATTATTTTATTATTATTATTATTATTATTTTATAGAATGTATTTATTCATTTTCAGTATTTTATTATATAACATTATAATTTAACCATTCATACGCTGTCAGCTTTGACAGTTTGTCTGTTCCATATGCTGAAAACACCTCATGCGCTTTAACTTTACATACAGTAGAGCACAAAGTCTTTTTTTTTTCCAGAGGAGATCTTCCTCCACTGAAGAGTGAGCACTCTCTAGGGAACAGGATCTGCAGAAAGTTTGCCGTCTCTAAAAGCAGTTATTTTTTTAGCTTTCCGCATTTACATAGCAGTGAAATGCCTGTTTTTCTTCACACTGATGGCATGACAGGTGAGGGACTATAAAAAGCTCGACTGAACCTGTACAGATGCTCAAAAACAACAAATCAAACACAGACAGAAGCAAGCTAAACTCTTATTAGTCTCATTCCCTATTAAACTTTTTAGGTAAGGTAAGTTTCTAAAAGTTTGTTTAGTTCAGATTTAATATTTTTAATACTGATCTAAACTGTTAAAACTGAAAATAAAAATAATGGAATTTTTTTTTGTGAAAAAGAAAACATCTTGTATCTTTAATCACTGTTATTCTGTAAAAATCTGGTCAATTTGAAATGTTGTTACCCCAAAAATTATTAAATCAATAATAATAATAATAATAAATTATAAGTAGTAGAAAAAAAAAGGCAAACTCAACTTGTGCCCAAATTGTTAACTTTTTAATAAACCTTTTAGCATATTGCTAACATGTCCAATTGGCTAGTTTTTAGACTTTGCTAAATAGACAAACATGCTGCTTGCTTGTTTAGTTTAAACATTGTTAGCTTATTTAAAATCCTATTGTTAACGTAAGTGTACTCATTTAAAAACATTTCTAACATTTTGTTAAGTATTAGCATGTTGCTTGCATTTCAACATGCTGCTAACAATTATTGTATGTGTTTTAAAGCATTGCTAGCATGTTTTAACATTGCTATCTTGTTTAAGAACAGTGCTAGCATAATATAACACAATTTATTTTGAAACACAATTTGCATAGTTGTTAACATGTCACTAAGCATATTAGTTGTTTCTAACACTGTTTAGAATGTTGCTAACATTTTAACACAGTGCTAGCATGTTTTAGCTTTAGCACATTACTTACATGTTTTATCATGTTGCTAACATATTTTAATACATGGTTAACATTTTGCAACTAGCATGCTCTAAGCTAGTTTTTAGTCTTTGCTAAATAGACAAACATGCTTGCATTGTGGTTTTGAAAATTGCTAGCATGTTTTAACATGTCGTTAGCTTATTTAAAATATTTCCGTTTACATTTCACATAATTGAACTCAGTGTGTCATGTTTAAAATATTTCAAACCTTTTGTTATCACGTTTTAGCAAGTTGCTTGCATTTGCATTTCAACTATTACTGTATGTGATTTAGAGCATTGCTAGCATGTTGTAATGTTGTTAGCTTGGTTTAAAACATTGCTAGCACATTTGATCAGTTTCACAATGTTGCTAACACATTGCTAAGCATTTTAGTTATGTTTATGTTTGCTAACATGGTGATAGCATGTTTTAGCTTTTTAGAAGCATTTTTGCACATTATTACATGTTTTATCACATTGTTAGCATATTAAAGACGTTAAAATGTTTCAACATTTTGCAACTAACTTGATGTAAGCTGTTTTTTAGCCTTTTCTAAATAGACAAACAAATATATAGATAAGAAATATCAGATTGTATTTACATTAGTTTGTTTATTAGAATGAATATTGTTCCCCATGACTATCACATATTAGCATTTGCTAACATATTTTAACATACTGTGTTTTTAAATCTTAGAACTTTGCTAGCATGTTTTAACATGGTGCTACCACATTTAGCTTCTTAAAATCATTACTTTGCACATTACTTGCATGTTTATTACATTGCTAGCATATTTAGCACGTTAACATGTTTCAGCATTTTGCAACTAACATGTTGCAAACTATTTTTAGCCTTTTCTAAATAGACAAAACAGATATATAGATTGTAAATATTTAATTACAGTATATTTATGTTTGTTTGTTTATTAGATTGTGAATATTGTTCCACATGACTATTACATATTAGCAATCAGTCATCTGCACATCAATAACTATCTGGTTTAGCTCAGCTACCAAATCCAACCTCCGAAGACTACGTCGAATAGTTCGGACTGCTGAGCGAATAATTGGTACAACCCTCCCTACTCTCCAAGAACTGTACTTATCCAGAGCGAGCAGAAGGGCTGCCAAAATCACTCTGGACCCCTCACACCCAGCACACTGCCTGTTTGAACTTTTACTTTCTGGTCGACGTTACAGAGCACTGCGCACCAGAACAGCCCGACACAGAAACAGTTTCTTCCCTGAGGCAATCCATCTCATGAACACTTGATGATAGTAATTGTGGAACCAACATCACTACCTGCTATACACTTTTTATACACACATACACTTATTTAACAACACACTTTACATGCCAATTTGCACATTACAGCTGCACATATTATGTTGTATATAGTAATATAGCTGTACATACACTTTTTAAAATATATTTATTATCTGTTTTTTTAGTCCTGTCTGTAATTCTGTTGCACTGTAGAAGCTCTGTCACGAAAACAAATTCCTCGTATGTGTGAACATACCTGGCAATAAAGCTCTTTCTGATTCTGATTCTGATATTAGCATTTTGCTAACATATTTTAACATACCGTGTTTGTAAATTTTAAAACTTTGCTAGCAGTTTTTAACATGGTGCTACCACAATTAGCTTCTTAAAATCATTGTTTTGCGCATTACTTACATGTTTTATCACATTGCTAGCATATTTATCGCCATAACATATTTCAGCATTTCTAACTACCATGTTGCCAGCAAGTTTTTAAGCTTTTCTAAATTGACAGATAGAATTAATTAAAATACTGGATTATATTTAGATTAGTTTGTTTATTAGATTGTGAATATTGTTCCACATGACTATTATTTATTAGCATTTTGCTAACATATTTTAACATGCTGCTTTTAGTATATGTTATAACTTAGCCAGCAAGTTAAATTCAAATATGGTCAGATGTACAAGTGAAGCCAAAGTAAATCTCAAGTTTTTCAGTGAAAATTCTAAAACAAATGTTCCTTTTTGTGTAGCAATAGTTGTAAATTTTAAAACTTTCTTAAATACAATTCATTTTCTCAAATTGCTACAAGGGTATATTAAGACAAAGGATGACAATTTGTCTTTTGCTCCTGTCCAATGACAACTAAAATGTTCAATAGCTTTTGTAGGCAAGTCTTTGAAACAATACCCTGCTCTGAATAAAAGTGTGACAGCTAACCCCATCACCTCCATTCTGCTTAAACCCAGTCTGGATTCCTGGCATTTGAAAACTAAATGCAAGAAAATTCACAAAATTTTCCAAATAACTCCCCATCCTAGCTGTATCCTCTGGGTCATGAGGAGCTTTGTATTCAAATAGCACCTGTTGGAAATAAGCACATCCAAACGGAAAATAATTACAGTGATTTGCGTAAATGCGAGGAGCGTGCAGTAATTGCAGTGTATTGCGCAAGCGGCGAGGACCCCGAGCTTGAAATCTGGCCCTGTGGAGCTGAGAGCCGGAGCGGGCAGACGGAGAGACGTCATGAAGAGGGCATGAATACCAGCGCTAATTAATGCCAACCGAGAAGGGTGCGTTTGACACGGGTTCTGATTCTGCTGCTTATTAGCTCCGGCAAATATTTTGATAATAAGCAAGCCGTTAATGACTTTGATGTAAAGGTGGTGTGGATATAATCTTTAAGATGCATCACCGGAGACCAAATAAGGCTACATATTTAAAGGTTACATCTGAGAAGTCAGTGATGGTGTTAGCGAGGAGTGACTAGCTAAAGGTTAAAAAGCAACGAAAGTAAAAACAACTTTTTCCAGCAACTAGCATCAAATGCAATGAAAAATGCTGGCAATGTTTGTCATATTCTCCCTATGGATACAAGTTTGCTATGCACATATTTACTAAATATAGTTAAATACATTCAAAATTATATTCGCTATTATTATTGTTTTATTAGTGACTTAAAGTAAAGTATGACAATAAGAATGATTGTAATCATAATGTAAAATAATTACTTTGACATTTATATATGCTGTTCAGCTTTAAGAACAGAATTCCTATGATGTTTAGTGCTACTGGGAATGAGCCTGTAATTACGGTAACTGACTCTACGGTAACTACATGGTATGTGTTGGGAGTTTGCTCCTGTGTCCAGTGTACAACATCAAAGTCCCTTTAAGGCAAGTCATTTCACTCGACGACCATCTTTGAAACATCTCGAGTATGCTCGGGCATTCTGTCTGAATGTGGAAACATCAAATTCTCCAAAACTGTTTGCCAAGCTTACGATTGCATTACATATTTGGAATCACCAATAAAATTAAACAACAACCGTCTCATAAGTTTTGTTTCTAAATGTCGGAATCACCAATAAAATTAAACAACTGTTTCATACGTTTAGTTTCTAAACGTTAGAATAAAACAAAATCTGCATTTATTCAGGTTTCCCAAGCTAATTCGCATGCGCACTCGAAAGAAACGAGATCACGACACCGACCTCATTTATAGCCGTTCACAATGTCATTTTCTGGATAATGCTTCGTCAGATCGCGCTGGTCTTCTGAAGTAATTCACAACTTGGTCTTGATGGTAAATCTCCTCCAGAAATGACAGCGACTCTTTGCTTACAAGTTTGTGAGCGTTTGGGTAGTTGCTGTCATGTGAAGTGCGTTTGACAGGACAGACTGTACCTTGTAGGGATGGGCGATATGGCCTAAAATCCATATTGCGATATACATTGCAGCCTCTTGCGATAACGATATATATTGCGATATATAAATTATAATAGAACCATTTCAGAACAGGTTACATAGACCCTTAGGAAAGCCAAACTGCTATTTTTTTTAAGAAATAAAGAAACATTGCATGTCATTTTGAGAACATTTATTGTGCAAAAGCAAAACTGTAATTAAACAACACAATGTTGCAGATAAATAAACTAAATGTAGTGCCTTTTAGAAAGAAAAACTTCTTTTAAGTCCTTCGTTCCTAAATGCCAAGTTACAGAGAACAAAAAAACTGGTGTTTAGTTAAGGAACTTACACTTTACTGAAATTACTTCCAGTATTAAATTAGTCAAATAAAATTGTGTATTGCAGATACTTTAAATAAAAACATATTTCTAACCTGCAGCCTAAGGTAACACATTTGATTTTGAACATTTTGTTCTCCTAATGAAATTACAACTGGTGTCTTGATCTGCTCTTTCTCTCTCTCTCCCTCACTCTCTCTCTGTCTGCGTGCTGCTGAGAGATTGAGACGCACCAGACAAAGTTTGCTTATAAAGTAATGCAAAAATGAATACAATTAATATCGAAAGCGAAAGCAGATTCTCGGACATGTCCGGGGAAAATGTATTGTCACCCCAAATAATGAGCTGGATCAGTCTATTTAGTCTTCGCGCTCTTCTGTATCCAGCGCGTCTCTGTGGGTCTGCATGCAGAGCTTGTGAGTCTGTGGCAGAGTGTTCTCAGTTTCTCGCGAACACAGAACCGGGCCGCCCCAATAATATATCGGCCGCAGCCAAATGGTCGCACTGTTGTTTATTCAAGATGATGCGTTGCAGCCGGCTGCTGCTCGTTGCTCTTAATTTCGCGGGTAGATTGCGTCATCAAACATGCATTATCGCGATAGTGCAATAGAATTAGAATCTCTATCGTAGGCCAATTTTGTATCGTTTATATCGCATATCGTTTATATCGCCCATTACTAGTACCTTGCATTCGTTTCATACAGATTACAAACCAAAAAACTTTTGTTTTCAAGTGCACTTGGTTCATTTAAAAATGCAAATTTCAAGCTTTATTTGGAGCTATGTCTTATGTCTGTGAAGCAAGTATTCGTTGAGATTCCAGTGTGTTTGTTGACTGTCGTAAAAGCACACGTCTGGTACGAGCTTGAAACGTCAATCTACTGTATATCGATCAATGATTGTTTACTGTACTAGTAGGGGGGCTTCATTCGCCATATTGACCGTTACTCTTTTCCCCATTCAAAACTATACGAGTGACACATCTTGTGTATTCTATAGTCTTTGACAACATACAACTTCAGTAAACAGTTAGTGCCGTTTCAATCCAAGTTTCTAGTCATCATTATTTGCTCCTAAGAGGAAAAGACAGAACAATGTATCTTATTTAGAGGATGCTTGTTAATCAGTTTTCAAAGTATAATTTATGAAATATGCTTTAATTTCTTAATATTTTTATTTTTGTAAGTTATTGTAAAAAATGTTTTAGAAAAGCTGTTATTATTATTATTATTATTGTTGTTGTTATTGTTGTTGTTACTACTACTATTCTTCAGTAACATGTATAAACTAGTGATGATGATAATAATGATGACGTCGATAAAGATAAAAAATTAACAAATTAATACAATGTTTTTTACTGTAACAGGCAACAGTATTTAACTGTACATAGCAAAAAGTGCACATAACACTACATTCCCACTCATAATTAAACATAAAAAACTATAATAAAATAAAACAATAATAATATAACTGTTATTCATTAAAATATAATTGTTATTCAATAAAACGATATTGAAATTATGTTTATGTCATATATACCCTCTAAATCTGGATCTGAACACAAGCAAACAAGCTATTAGATTTTAGTTTACTCCAAGCGAAAAGGTCATCCTGTGGCCAGTGGATTAAAGAAATGACTAGCAATCTTTCTCTAGAGAAGCTGGCATGCACTGTTAAAGGAAAATTACAGCATTTTTATAAAATTTCAACATTTCAACACTTTTTTTTAACCATGTGGACCATGCAACATTTTTGATGTTTGAGCTTTCAAATCCTTGTTGGTGTCTTATTGTATTGTTTAGATGTCTTGCATTTCAGCAACAAATAACAAATTTGTTTAACCAGCAAAAGACAAACTTTTCAAAGGTACAGACATATGTCTTGAACATTGTTATAATTTATTTATTTTTTTAATTATGTATTGTTATTATTTGAATTCATGCAGTTTGTTTATCTATTTATTATCACCTTTTTAACCATTTGTTGGATTCCTGATGTTTTATTTTGCTTTATTTTAATTTTTTTATTTTTAGTATTTAGTTCTGTAGTTCAAAGAAAACCCAATAAATATATTTTAGAAAAAATAAAGCAATATCGGTGCAGATATTTTCATAATGGTGTAAAAATAATAATAATAATAATTACAATTGTTATTATTATTAGTATAAGTAGTAGTAGTAGTAGTAGTAGTATTGTTGTTGTTGTTAATAAAATAAAATATTAAAAAAATAATAATAATAAAACAACAATATTTTCACATTAAAAATGAAAATATTATACATTATTATTCATAGTAGTAGTAGTAGTAGTAGTGTTGTTGTTGTTGTTGTTAATAATAATAATAATAATAATAATAATAATAATAATAATAGTAATAATAATAAAACAACAATATTTTCACAGTAATAATAAAAATATTATACATTATTATTCGTAGTAGTAGTAGTACTGTTGTTGTTAATAATAATAATAATACTATTAATAATAATAATAATAATAATAATAATAATAATAATAATAAAAATAAAAAACAATAATAATATTTTCACAATAATAAAAAATATTATACATAATTATTTGTAGTAGTAGTAGTGGTAGTAGTATTGTTGTTGTTGTTGTTAATAATAATAATAATAAAAATAATAATAATAATAATAATAATAATAATAATAAAAAAATAATAATAATAATAATAATAATAAAACAATAATAAAATATTAAACGTTATTATTTGTGGTAGTAGTAGTATTGTTGTTGTTGTTAATAATAATAATAATAATAATAATAATAATAATAATAATAATAATAATAATAGGGCAGCACAGTGTCGCAGTAGGTAGCACAATCGCCTTACAGCAAGGTCGCTGGTTCGAGCCTCGGCTAGGCTTGGCATTTCTGTGTGGAGTTTGCATGTTCTCCCCGTGTTCGCGTGGGTTTCCTCTGGGTGCTCCGGTTTCCCCCACAAGTCCAAAGACATGCAGTATAGGTGAATTGGGTAAGCTAAATTGTCTGTAGTGTATGTGTGTGAATAAGTGTGTATGGGTGTTTCCCAGTGATGAGTTGCAGCTGGAAGGGCATTCGCTGCTTAAAACATATGCTGGATAAGTTGGCGGTTCATTCCGCTGTGGTGACTCCAGATTAATAAAGGGACTACGCTGAAAAGAAAATGAATAAATAATAATAATAATAATAATAATAATAATAATAATAATAATAATAATAATAATAATATTTTCAAATTAATAATATAAATATTATACATTATTATTCGCAGTAGTAGTAGTAGTAGTAGCTTTGTTGTTATTATTAGTGCCTTTACTGCTGGATTTATTTTTAAACCTGAAAAGAAATCAATTAAAACAATTAAATGTGTTATGTTACTTTAGAAACTCTTGCCCCTAAAAATATGTTAGCTACTATGTAAGCTCGTAATGGAACTTACTTATGACTGTATCTAACTCCTATTTCAAAACCACAATTATCAGTCAGAGAGCCAGCAGACAATAGTTTTAGTGTTTCTGGAAAGGCGGCGTGTCGTATTCCCGACTGATTTGAGACTGACCCAGCTGTTCCTCTGCTCTCAAAAGCGCACATTAAACCCCAGTCTCTGCAAAACCCTCTGAGCTTCCTCTAGTGTGTTGCTGGCCTAAAAACCCGTTCAGCATCCTCGCTTCGCGCTCTTGCCATCGCCGCCGCCGCCTATTACAAATGATGTTATTTAGCAAACGTCTAAAGCGACACCCGCGGGATGCGGCGCTTGATGGGAGAGAATGTATAATATTGCATAAAGCATTAGCACGGTGTAAAGGCCCCAATGATTGGTGTTAAGGTTTTCATTACATGAAGTGAGTAATTGCTTGTCATTGGGATCTGGCACGTCCCACAATCATCCTCACTTCTGTGCCATCAATCAGACACTAAACTGCTGACGAGTGAAGTGGAGACCCTCTGCTCCATGCCTTACCTTGGTGGAAGAACCAGAAGAAAACGCACTGGTGAGGAGGAGGAGAAGACGGATCTCAGACTCTTCTATCTATCTATTTATCTATCCATCCATCCATTTGTGTCCATCCATCCACCTGCTGAAATATTTATTAATTTATCCATCTATTGATCTGTCGATACTTCCATCTATCCATCCATCCATGCATCCATCCATCTATATATCCATTCATCCATCTACCTATTGAAATATCTATTAATTTATCCATCTAGTCATCTGTCGATACTTACATCCATCCATCCATCCATCCATCCATCCATCCATCCATCATCTATTCATCAATTTGTATCCATCCATCCACCCTCTGAAATATCTATTCATTTATCCACCTATTCATCTGTCGATTCTTCCATCTGTCCATCGATTCATCCATCTATATATCCATCCATCTTTGTGTGTCCATCCATCCACCCGTGAAATATCTAATAATTTATCCATCTATTCATCTGTCGATACTTACATCTGTCTGTCCATCCATCCATCTATACATCCATCCACCCTCTGAAATATCTATTCATTTATCCACCTATTCATCTGTCGATTCTTCCATCTGTCCATCGATCCATCCATCTATATATCTATCCATCCACCTTTTTGTGTCCATCCATCCACCCTGAAATATCTAATAATATATGCATCTATTCATCTGTCGACACTTACATTTGTCTGTCCATCCATCCATCCATCTGTTTGTGTCCATCCATCCACCCGCTGAAATATCTATTAATTTATCCATCTATTCATCTGTCGATATTTCCATCCAGCCGTCTATCCATCTATCTATCCATCCATGCATCCATCTATGCATCCATCCATCCATCCATCCATCCTACCATCTATTTATGTCAATCCATCCACCCATTGAAATATCTATTAATTTATCCAACTATTCATCTGTTGATACTTACATCCGTTCGTCCATCCATCGATCTATCCATGCATCCATCTATGCATCCATCCATACATCTATTTGTGTGTTAATTCATCCACCCGCTGAAATATCTTTTCATTTATCAATCTATTCATCTGTCGATACTTCCATCCATCCATCAATTTGTTTGTAAATCCATCCACCCATTGAAATATCTATTAATTTATCCATTTATTTATCTGTCGATACTTACATACGTCCATCCATCCATCCATCCATACATACACCTATTTGTGTGTCCATCCATCCACCCGTTGAAATACCTAATAGTTTATCCAACTATTCATCTATCCATCCATCCATCCATCTATATATCTATCTATCCATCTATTTGTGTGTTCATCCATCCACCCGCTGAAATACCTAATAGTTTATCCAACTATTCATCTATCCATCCATCCATCTATATATCCATCCATCCATCTATTTGTGTGTTCATCCATCCACCTGTTGAAATATCTAATAGTTTATCCAACTATTCATCTGTCGATACTTGCATCCATCCATCCATCGCATGTATCTATACTGTACATGTCTTTCAGCTTATTTGTCTATATGTCCATCTGTCTATCTATCCATCTGACAGTCTATATCCATTGCTTGACTGTTTATCCTACTATTATATATGTGGAGAAATATAATAAATGAGAAAAAAAAACAATAATTTAAACATTGTAGCAGGTAGCAGTGTAACAAACCAAAACATCTATCTATCTATCTATCTATCTATCTATCTATCTATCTATCTATCTATCTATCTATCTATCTATCTATCTATCTATCTATCTATCTATCTATCTATCTATCTATCTATCTATCTATCTATCTATCTATCTATCTATCTATCTATCTATCTATCTATCTATCTATCTATCTATTCATCTATTTATCTACAGTATCTATCTCTAAGATCAGATGGACATGGCAAGATGTAGCTTCTACTTTGTATGTGTTTTTCAAACAAATGGAAGATGAAACTAGATTCTTGTGGTGCAAAAAGCACACATTTCAACAATAATACGTCAAACGTGCTTGTGTAAGGAACAACGAAGTGGTAAAATGAATTCTCACTGAAAATCTGAATGCCAATAAAGTCAAACACAGGCCTATCTAAGATCATAATAATCAATAAAAGTCACTATCTGCCTATCTTTTCAATTTCTCCGGCAGTGTTTACTTAGAGAACGGTGTATGAATCTCAATGCCTCCTCGTTACACGTGGCCAGTCGCCTAGATCTCTTGCACATCAGACTGAAAGTTAAGGCAGAGAGTGCAAGACAAGCTTTTTCATTCTTTTTCCCCCTTATTATTAATTTCTTTTTTTATGTAATGAAGTCTCCCCCGTGAGAACGGAGGGTCATGTACACACTATTACTGATGTAAGTGCAATCAGGATAAAATGCCAGAGTGCCGCAAATGATGATGGCTGGGAGAAAGCGTGTGTACTCGTGCATGTGATGTATGAGTGCAGCCGCCCGTGACATTAGTATTAACCTACATGTTTGATCTGGAGATTGACTACCAACACAACCTGTAATCATCCTATCTGTCCGTCAATCTATCCATCTGTCTCTGTCTATCTGTTCATCCATCTCTCTAGACATGCATTTTCCATCTATCTGTCTGTCTGTCTGTCTGTCTGTCTGTCTGTCTGTCTGTCTATCTATCTATCTATCTATCTATCTATCTATCTATCTATCTGTCTGTCTGTCTGTCTGTCTGTCAATCCATCAATTAGTGTCCATCCATGCATCCATTCACCCACTGAACTATACAGTACATTCATCCATTCATCCATCCATCCATTCATCCATCTGTCAAACTACAGTATCTATTCATTTAGCCATCAGACGTTTTTGTTCTTACATCTATCTGTCTACAAATTTGTGTCCATCCATCTTACTATTTATCTGTTTATCTATTTGTGTCCATCCATCCACCCATCCTTCGACTTAACTATCTATTAATTTATCCGAACTTTTTCAGACTTTTTATTTTTTCCCATCTATCCATCCATCCATTTACACATGTTTGTGTCCGTCCTTCCATCCAACCATTCATCCATCCATCCATCCCACCATATGCCAACACCCATCCATCTGTCTATCCCTCTATCTATCTACATTTGTCCCTCCATCCATCCATCCATTTACACGTGTGTCCATCCATCGACATTTGTGTGTCCATCCATCCATCCATCCATCTACACATTTATGTGTTCATCCATCCATCCATCAATCCACACATTTGTGTTTCCATCCATCGATCCATCTACACATTTGTGTGTCCATCCATCCATCCATCCATCTACACATTTATGTGTTCATCCATCCAATCCATCCATCCATCCATCCATCCATCCATCCACATATTTGTCCATCCATCCATCCATCCACACATTTGTGTGCCCATACATCCATCTATCCACACATTTGTGTTCATTCATCTATCCATCCATCCATCCGTCTGCACATTTGTTTGTCCATCCATCCATCCATCCATCTACACATGTGTGTCCAGCCATCCATCCGTCCATACATCTATTTACACATTTGTATGCCCATCCATGCATCCACACATTTGTGTCCATTCATCCATCCATCCATCCATCTACACATTTGTGTGTCCATCCATCCATCCATCTACACATTTGTCCATCCATCCATCCACACATTTGTGTGCCCATCCATCCATCCACACATTTGTGTCCATTCATCCATCCATCTACACGTGTGTCCATCCATCTACACATTTGTGTCCATCCATCCATCCATCCACACATTTGTGTGCCCATCCATCCACACATTTGTGTCCATTCATCCATCCATCCATCCATCCATCTACACATTTGTGTGTCCATCCATCCATCTACACGTGTGTCCATCCATCCATCCATCCATCCACCTATCTATCTATCTATCTTTGTTCATCCATCTATCTACATTTGTGTCCCTGCATCCATCCATCCACACATTTGTGTGTCCATCCATCCATCCATACTTACATCCACCCATACATCTACAAATTTATGTGTTCATCCATCCATCAATCCACACATTTGTGTTTCCATCCATGCATCCATCTACACATGTGTGTGCCCATCCATGCATCCATCCATCCACATATTTGTCCATCCATCCATCCATCAATCCATCCATCTACACATTTGTGTGCTCATCCATCCATCCATCCATCCATCCATCCATCCATCCATCCATCCATCTACACATTTGTGTGTCCATCCATCCATCCATCCATCTACACATTTGTCCATCTATCAATCTATCCATCCACACATTTGTGTGCCCTTCCATCCATCTATCCATCCATCCACACATTTGTGTGCCCTTCCATCCATCTATCCATCCATCCACACATTTGTGTCCATTCATCCATCCATCCATCCATCCATCAATCCGCCTACACATTTGTGTGTCCATCCATCCATCCATCCATCCATCCATCCATCCATCCATCTACACATGTGTGTCCATACATCCATTCATCTACCCATTTGTGTGTCCATCCATCCATCCATCTACACATTTGTGTGTCCATCCATCTAAACATTTGTCCATCCATCCATCCATCTATCTATCTATAGTATATTTGTGTCCATCCATCTATCTACACATTTGTGTCCATCCATCTATCCATCCATCCATCCATCCATCCATAAGCCAAACTATTTATTCTTTCAGTCATCAGACTTTTTTCTGTTCTTCCATCTATCTACATGTGTGTCTGTCCATCCATCCATCCACCTATACATCTATATACATGCCCATCCACTCTGCAAACTATCTATTCATTTATCCATCAGACTTTTTGATCTGTTCTTCCATCTGCCCCGTGTGTCCATATATTTCTGTTTACACATCTATCTTTATATCTCATTAAGTTGTCTAAATCTTGCAGCGGCTTTGTTTACAGACTCCGCTTCGACATCACACTCTGAGATTTCTGAAAACTTAATATCCATCAAGAAAGAACCAGCAGGCTCCGGGGGTGGAGCTCAGTCTGCAGCTCTTGCTGGAGTAAACACTGGTCTAGCAGGCAGGCAGGCAGAGAGAAGGGTGGCAGCAAGGAGCGATGGGAGATCAATAGCTTAATGGAATTAGCCCGGCTTTTGAAAACACCTCTGCCAATCATATTTACCGAGGCTTGCTTTTCAGCACCAAGCCTGCTCAATATTTAAAGCCAGAGCCTATGAATCGCTATCAGTACCTTAACACACCAGCTGCTGTCCGGGGTGCTTTACCTCCACGGCTGAAAAAATAAAAAAGCAAATAAAGGTCTTGTTAAAGTTGGGATGTGTCTTCGGGAGGCTGATTTAATTTGGGTTAAACCATGCACAGACGTATTTGGAGGAAAATGTGATTTGTGGTGTCCATGCACACAAATACTTGCACAAAAACACACTTATGGATTCCCAACACACCCACGTAACTCGATTCAAAGCGTTGGCTATATAGACTATTCAACCAAATTGTCTCTGCATGGCACATGTTCCTTTCTGGACAGAGGGAAAGAGCGACCTACCTTCCAGCTTTTACCGAACCCAAATCAGGTTAGGGGATCCACCTTACTTGCCCAATCTAGGTGTGGGGGTCAAAGCCATCAAAGCCTCCAGATATCAACAGAGTCCAAATGCCCAGGCAGGCCAAGAATCATGCGGCTGGGCCTGATTACGGACACAGAGCAGATGCCCACCTGCTCCCGCTGAACCTGGACTACCAACAGGCACCCGGGGTCACCCTGGGGCGCTTTAATACGCCCGCTCCATCTGTCGCCTTCAGAAGCGAAAGGGCAGAGGCGGCCAAAAGCTCCAGCATTCCTCCAGATTCCAAGCTATTCCATCCCAATCCCGAAGTCTGGGCAGGCTGGAGGATGGAGGCATGATTAAACTGCCGGTCTTCTCTGGTTACTCCGTTATCAGCCACATGCAGTGGCTCGTTGTGTCTCGGCTGACAAACTTGACACCGAACGCGCTAATGTAACAAGGGAATGGGAGCGGAGAGGAAAAGTTGACAAAGCCTTCTTGTCTACTCCGATGCAGCTCAATCTTTCTATTAAACAAAGACAGCTGTTGGGGAAATGTGGTTTCTTGCGACTGCAAACACATGTGACAACAGTAAAATGTGGTATGTGGTAAAACAGAAGAGTGTGTGAGGTTTGTGCAGAAAATAAAACAAAGACATGTCTAGGCTGATCGTTCTATTAGACACTGAATGCATTCTGCAACTCCTTGTTGCCGCATTTGAATCATTTTCATATGTTTTAACATTTATCTATCCATTTTTTCTGCCTGTATATGACTATCTGTTCTTTCATTTTTCTTTTTTCTGTCTGTCCATACTTCTATTCATCACTCATCCATGCATCTGTCCAATACTCTGTTGGTCTGTCCATTTAAACCATCTTGTCCATCTGTCCATCCATCCTTTCAATATTCACCCTTTCCACCACCCATTCGTCTGTCCATTTTTGTATCAGTTTGTCCGTCTATTTATCTGTTTATTGTCTTTTCTCTCTATCCTCCCATCTTTTCAATCTTTCATCCATTCAGCCATCTGTCCGGATTTATTCATATATTCATCAAACTGTTCTTAGGTTCATCTATTTTTCCATCTGTTTGTCCATCCACACATCCTTTCCTCCATTCACAACTCATTTTAAATCTTTTATCCACTCAAATGTCCATCGGCCATCTTGTCTGTCCATTTCTATCAGTCCATCTATATTTTTATGTATCCATCTATCCATGCAGCCATTTCTCTATGAAACTGGTGGTCTATTTTCCATCTGTTCATTTTCAATCTTTCATCCAACCGTCTTTCCGTCCCGGCATCTTGACTGTCAATTTATATCTATCAGTCCATCTGTTTTTCCATCCATCCATCCATCCATCCATCCATCCATCCCTTTACCCATCAATTCCTCCTTTTATCCAACCATCTATTTATCCATTTAGTCTTTCATCCATCCACTCATCCATCTGTCTTGCCTGTCTGCCCATCCACCCATCCACCCATCAATCCATTCTTTTACTCATCAATCCCTCCTTTTATCCAACCATCTATTAATGCATTCAGTCTTTCATCCATCCACTCATCCATATGTCGTGTCTGTCCATCCATTAATCTTTTTATCTAACCATCTATTTATCCATTCAGTCTTTCATCCATCTGTCTTATCTGTCTGTCCATCCACCCATCCAGGCACCAATCCATCCATTTCTTTACCTATCAATCTCTCCTTTTATTCAACCATCTATTTATCCATTCAGCCTTTCATCCATCCACTCATCCATTTCTTATCTGTCTGTCTGTCTGTCCATCCATTCATCCATCCATCCATCCCTCCTTTTATTCAACCATCTATTTATACATTCAGTCTTTCATCCATCAGTCTCATCTATCTGTACATCCACCCATCAAGCTATTCTTTTATTCATTAATCCCTCCTTTTATCCAACCATCTATTTATCCATTCATTCTTTCATCCATCCACACATTCATATGTCTTGTCTGTCTGTCCATCCATCCATTCTTTTATCCAACCATCTATTTATCCATTCAGTCTTATCTGTCTGTCCATCCACCCATCCATCAACCAATCCATCCATCCCTTTACCTATCAGTCTCTCCTTTTATTCAACCATCTATTTATCCATTCAGTCTTTCATCCATCCACTTATCCATTTCTTATCTGTCTGTCCGTCCGTCCATTCATCCATCCTTTTATCCAACCATCTATTTATCCATTCAGTCTTTCATCCATCCAATCATCCACGTCTTGTCTGTCAGTCAGTCCATCCATCCATCCATCCATTCCTCCTTTTATCCAACCATCTATTTATCCATTCAGTTTTTCATCCATCTGTCTCATCTGTCTGTAATGTACATCCACCCATCAGGCCATTCTTTTACTCATCAATCCCTCCTTTTATCCAACCATCTATTTATCCATTCAGTCTTTCATCCATCCACTCATCCATCTGTCTTGTCTGCCCATCCATCCATCCATCCATCCATCCATCCATCCATCCATCCATCCATCCATCCATCCATCCATCCATCAACAAAACAAAAACAAAACAAAAAACTAGAACAAATACAGAAATATATGTGAGAAATAAGTTCCCTCAAATGAAAACATTAACAACGAATTAAAAGTGTCATATAATGTTACACACACACACACACACACACACACTGCTGAAGTTAGCATGCCTTGTAAGGTCTGTTGGTCCCACCTTCCCCATCACACATCTCTCTCTCTCACTCTTCTCTCTCTCCATCTCTCACTGCTGGTCATAAATGATTATTATCAGTTCAAAGGCTCCCTTTATTCTAATTGCCTTGTAAATAAACTTGCTTGTCATTATTTCTCAAGCCAATTACATGCTGTCTAATAGCAATGCTTAATTAGCACACACTCTGCCGGAAAAGAGTGCGGGCGACAAAGACAAAGAGAAGAAATGAATGGAAGCACAAGACTAATGTTGGTGGGGAATAATTATATAGTCGTCAGTTTTTCTCGGCGAGCACAATGGGCCGCTAGTCATTGGCTCTCCTCCCCTGCCTCTCTCAATGGCCCCATACAATGGCCCTCTCCATGGGGTTTGACCCACAGGCCTTAACAGCAGGTTGGAAAGCCTGGCATTACAGAAAAGAGGTGGGGAAAAAAAGATGGTTTGTGTAGGAATTACTCTCCATTTCCTTTTCGTAAAGCACAGAGATTGACAGCGGTAATGTCTTTGCGCTGACGTGGGGCAGTTATTTTGCACTGAATCAAATGGTATTTCTAAAGCTTTTATTTGCGAGCGCAATTTTATAGTGCTCAAGGTACGATGACTGGACTGTTGTATGAAGTCGTATGAAGACTTTATGTTCAAGTATTTATATACTGTATAGTTGTAGGATGTTTTTATTTATAGGTATGGTTAAAATTGATTGACAAACATAGTAATACAAATACTACTACTACTACGACTATTTCTACTACCACTAATAATAATAGTAGTAAACTATAAAAATAAAGTTTGTTGACAAACTTTACAGTGTCTTGAGAAAGCCTAGTCTGATTGTTTGAAATAGTTTTAAAGTTTCAATAACTGAAGTAGTTTTTAAGAAGTTTGAAACAGTCGGCATAGAGAGATCACTACATATATGTCCGCATGTTTCTAGTATGGATTGGCATGTTTCTCGCTAGGCGGTTGATAGGGGGTTCTGAACGGTTGCTAAGGCATTGCAAGGGGCTTCTGAGTGGTTGCTAAGGTGTTGCTAGGCAGTTGCTAGGGTGTTCTGAGTAGTTGCTAGGCGGTTGCTAAGGTGTTGCTAGGGTGTTTCAGGTAGCTGTTAAGTTGTTGCTAGGTGGTTGCTAGGGTATTCTGAGTGGTTGTTAGGTGGTTGCTAAGTTGTTGCTATGCAGTTGCTAGGCTGTTCTGAGTAGTTGCTAAGGCCTTGTTAGAGTGTTTTTTTGGTTGCGAGAGTGTTCGGAGTGGTTGCCAAGGTGCTGCTAGGCAGTTGCTAGGTTGTTCTGTGTTGTTGCTAAGGTGTTGCTACGTGGTTAATAAGATGTTCTAGATTTTTGCTAAGGTGTTGCTAGGGTGTTCTGAGTGGTTGGTAGGTGGTTACTAATGTGTTGCTAGGCGGTTGCTAAGGTGTTCTGAGTAGTTGCTAGGCAGTTGCTAACATAAATTAGCATGTTTCTAGCATAAATTAGCATGTTGTTAACAGTTCAGCATGAATTAGCATGTCACTAACATTTTTCTAGTATGGATTGGCATGTTTCTCGCTAGGCGGTTGATACGAGGTTCTGAACGGTTGCTAAGACATTGCAAGGGGGTTCTAAATGGTTGCTAAGGTGTTGCTACGTGGTTAATAAGATGTTCTAGATTTTTGCTAAGGTGTTGCTAGGGTGTTCTGAGTAGTTGCTAGGCGGTTGCTAAGGTGTTGCTAG